>OU426890.1:19595000-19600652 GCA_911387775.1 Thymelicus sylvestris
GGTTAGGTTAGGTTAGGTTAGGTTAGGTTAGGTTAGGTTAGGTTACGTTAGGTTAGGTTAGGTTAGGTTAGGTTAGGTTAGGTTAGGTTAGGTTAGGTTAGGTTAGGTTAGGTTAGGTTAGGTTAGGTTAGGTTAGGTTAGGTTAGGTTAGGTTAGGTTAGGTTAGGTTAGGTTAGGTTAGGTTAGGTTAGGTTAGGTTAGGTTAGGTTAGGTTAGGTTAGGTTAGGTTAGGTTAGGTTAGGTTAGGTTAGGTTAGGTTAGGTTAGGTTAGGTTAGGTTAGGTTAGGTTAGGTTAGGTTAGGTTAGGTTAGGTTAGGTTAGGTTAGGTTAGGTTAGGTTAGGTTAGGTTAGGTTAGGTTAGGTTAGGTTAGGTTAGGTTAGGTTAGGTTAGGTTAGGTTAGGTTAGGTTAGGTTAGGTTAGGTTAGGTTAGGTTAGGTTAGGTTAGGTTAGGTTAGGTTAGGTTAGGTTAGGTTAGGTTAGGTTAGGTTAGGTTAGGTTAGGTTAGGTTAGGTTAGGTTAGGTTAGGTTAGGTTAGGTTAGGTTAGGTTAGGTTAGGTTAGGTTAGGTTAGGTTAGGTTAGGTTAGGTTAGGTTAGGTTAGGTTAGGTTAGGTTAGGTTAGGTTAGGTTAGGTTAGGTTAGGTTAGGTTAGGTTAGGTTAGGTTAGGTTAGGTTAGGTTAGGTTAGGTTAGGTTAGGTTAGGTTAGGTTAGGTTAGGTTAGGTTAGGTTAGGTTAGGTTAGGTTAGGTTAGGTTAGGTTAGGTTAGGTTAGGTTAGGTTAGGTTAGGTTAGGTTAGGTTAGGTTAGGTTAGGTTAGGTTAGGTTAGGTTAGGTTAGGTTAGGTTAGGTTAGGTTAGGTTAGGTTAGGTTAGGTTAGGTTAGGTTAGGTTAGGTTAGGTTAGGTTAGGTTAGGTTAGGTTAGGTTAGGTTAGGTTAGGTTAGGTTAGGTTAGGTTAGGTTAGGTTAGGTTAGGTTAGGTTAGGTTAGGTTAGGTTAGGTTAGGTTAGGTTAGGTTAGGTTAGGTTAGGTTAGGTTAGGTTAGGTTAGGTTAGGTTAGGTTAGGTTAGGTTAGGTTAGGTTAGGTTAGGTTAGGTTAGGTTAGGTTAGGTTAGGTTAGGTTAGGTTAGGTTAGGTTAGGTTAGGTTAGGTTAGGTTAGGTTAGGTTAGGTTAGGTTAGGTTAGGTTAGGTTAGGTTAGGTTAGGTTAGGTTAGGTTAGGTTAGGTTAGGTTAGGTTAGGTTAGGTTAGGTTAGGTTAGGTTAGGTTAGGTTAGGTTAGGTTAGGTTAGGTTAGGTTAGGTTAGGTTAGGTTAGGTTAGGTTAGGTTAGGTTAGGTTAGGTTAGGTTAGGTTAGGTTAGGTTAGGTTAGGTTAGGTTAGGTTAGGTTAGGTTAGGTTAGGTTAGGTTAGGTTAGGTTAGGTTAGGTTAGGTTAGGTTAGGTTAGGTTAGGTTAGGTTAGGTTAGGTTAGGTTAGGTTAGGTTAGGTTAGGTTAGGTTAGGTTAGGTTAGGTTAGGTTAGGTTAGGTTAGGTTAGGTTAGGTTAGGTTAGGTTAGGTTAGGTTAGGTTAGGTTAGGTTAGGTTAGGTTAGGTTAGGTTAGGTTAGGTTAGGTTAGGTTAGGTTAGGTTAGGTTAGGTTAGGTTAGGTTAGGTTAGGTTAGGTTAGGTTAGGTTAGGTTAGGTTAGGTTAGGTTAGGTTAGGTTAGGTTAGGTTAGGTTAGGTTAGGTTAGGTTAGGTTAGGTTAGGTTAGGTTAGGTTAGGTTAGGTTAGGTTAGGTTAGGTTAGGTTAGGTTAGGTTAGGTTAGGTTAGGTTAGGTTAGGTTAGGTTAGGTTAGGTTAGGTTAGGTTAGGTTAGGTTAGGTTAGGTTAGGTTAGGTTAGGTTAGGTTAGGTTAGGTTAGGTTAGGTTAGGTTAGGTTAGGTTAGGTTAGGTTAGGTTAGGTTAGGTTAGGTTAGGTTAGGATAGGTTAGGTTAGGTTAGGTTAGGTTAGGTTAGGTTAGGTTAGGTTAGGTTAGGTTAGGTTAGGTTAGGTTAGGTTAGGTTAGGTTAGGTTAGGTTAGGTTAGGTTAGGTTAGGTTAGGTTAGGTTAGGTTAGGTTAGGTTAGGTTAGGTTAGGTTAGGTTAGGTTAGGTTAGGTTAGGTTAGGTTAGGTTAGGTTAGGTTAGGTTAGGTTAGGTTAGGTTAGGTTAGGTTAGGTTAGGTTAGGTTAGGTTAGGTTAGGTTAGGTTAGGTTAGGTTAGGTTAGGTTAGGTTAGGTTAGGTTAGGTTAGGTTAGGTTAGGTTAGGTTAGGTTAGGTTAGGTTAGGTTAGGTTAGGTTAGGTTAGGTTAGGTTAGGTTAGGTTAGGTTAGGTTAGGTTAGGTTAGGTTAGGTTAGGTTAGGTTAGGTTAGGTTAGGTTAGGTTAGGTTAGGTTAGGTTAGGTTAGGTTAGGTTAGGTTAGGTTAGGTTAGGTTAGGTTAGGTTAGGTTAGGTTAGGTTAGGTTAGGTTAGGTTAGGTTAGGTTAGGTTAGGTTAGGTTAGGTTAGGTTAGGTTAGGTTAGGTTAGGTTAGGTTAGGTTAGGTTAGGTTAGGTTAGGTTAGGTTAGGTTAGGTTAGGTTAGGTTAGGTTAGGTTAGGTTAGGTTAGGTTAGGTTAGGTTAGGTTAGGTTAGGTTAGGTTAGGTTAGGTTAGGTTAGGTTAGGTTAGGTTAGGTTAGGTTAGGTTAGGTTAGGTTAGGTTAGGTTAGGTTAGGTTAGGTTAGGTTAGGTTAGGTTAGGTTCGGTTAGGTTAGGTTAGGTTAGGTTAGGTTAGGTTAGGTTAGGTTAGGTTAGGTTAGGTTAGGTTAGGTTAGGTTAGGTTAGGTTAGGTTAGGTTAGGTTAGGTTAGGTTAGGTTAGGTTAGGTTAGGTTAGGTTAGGTTAGGTTAGGTTAGGTTAGGTTAGGTTAGGTTAGGTTAGGTTAGGTTAGGTTAGGTTAGGTTAGGTTAGGTTAGGTTAGGTTAGGTTAGGTTAGGTTAGGTTAGGTTAGGTTAGGTTAGGTTAGGTTAGGTTAGGTTAGGTTAGGTTAGGTTAGGTTAGGTTAGGTTAGGTTAGGTTAGGTTAGGTTAGGTTAGGTTAGGTTAGGTTAGGTTAGGTTAGGTTAGGTTAGGTTAGGTTAGGTTAGGTTAGGTTAGGTTAGGTTAGGTTAGGTTAGGTTAGGTTAGGTTAGGTTAGGTTAGGTTAGGTTAGGTTAGGTTAGGTTAGGTTAGGTTAGGTTAGGTTAGGTTAGGTTAGGTTAGGTTAGGTTAGGTTAGGTTAGGTTAGGTTAGGTTAGGTTAGGTTAGGTTAGGTTAGGTTAGGTTAGGTTAGGTTAGGTTAGGTTAGGTTAGGTTAGGTTAGGTTAGGTTAGGTTAGGTTAGGTTAGGTTAGGTTAGGTTAGGTTAGGTTAGGTTAGGTTAGGTTAGGTTAGGTTAGGTTAGGTTAGGTTAGGTTAGGTTAGGTTAGGTTAGGTTAGGTTAGGTTAGGTTAGGTTAGGTTAGGTTAGGTTAGGTTAGGTTAGGTTAGGTTAGGTTAGGTTAGGTTAGGTTAGGTTAGGTTAGGTTAGGTTAGGTTAGGTTAGGTTAGGTTAGGTTAGGTTAGGTTAGGTTAGGTTAGGTTAGGTTAGGTTAGGTTAGGTTAGGTTAGGTTAGGTTAGGTTAGGTTAGGTTAGGTTAGGTTAGGTTAGGTTAGGTTAGGTTAGGTTAGGTTAGGTTAGGTTAGGTTAGGTTAGGTTAGGTTAGGTTAGGTTAGGTTAGGTTAGGTTAGGTTAGGTTAGGTTAGGTTAGGTTAGGTTAGGTTAGGTTAGGTTAGGTTAGGTTAGGTTAGGTTAGGTTAGGTTAGGTTAGGTTAGGTTAGGTTAGGTTAGGTTAGGTTAGGTTAGGTTAGGTTAGGTTAGGTTAGGTTAGGTTAGGTTAGGTTAGGTTAGGTTAGGTTAGGTTAGGTTAGGTTAGGTTAGGTTAGGTTAGGTTAGGTTAGGTTAGGTTAGGTTAGGTTAGGTTAGGTTAGGTTAGGTTAGGTTAGGTTAGGTTAGGTTAGGTTAGGTTAGGTTAGGTTAGGTTAGGTTAGGTTAGGTTAGGTTAGGTTAGGTTAGGTTAGGTTAGGTTAGGTTAGGTTAGGTTAGGTTAGGTTAGGTTAGGTTAGGTTAGGTTAGGTTAGGTTAGGTTAGGTTAGGTTAGGTTAGGTTAGGTTAGGTTAGGTTAGGTTAGGTTAGGTTAGGTTAGGTTAGGTTAGGTTAGGTTAGGTTAGGTTAGGTTAGGTTAGGTTAGGTTAGGTTAGGTTAGGTTAGGTTAGGTTAGGTTAGGTTAGGTTAGGTTAGGTTAGGTTAGGTTAGGTTAGGTTAGGTTAGGTTAGGTTAGGTTAGGTTAGGTTAGGTTAGGTTAGGTTAGGTTAGGTTAGGTTAGGTTAGGTTAGGTTAGGTTAGGTTAGGTTAGGTTAGGTTAGGTTAGGTTAGGTTAGGTTAGGTTAGGTTAGGTTAGGTTAGGTTAGGTTAGGTTAGGTTAGGTTAGGTTAGGTTAGGTTAGGTTAGGTTAGGTTAGGTTAGGTTAGGTTAGGTTAGGTTAGGTTAGGTTAGGTTAGGTTAGGTTAGGTTAGGTTAGGTTAGGTTAGGTTAGGTTAGGTTAGGTTAGGTTAGGTTAGGTTAGGTTAGGTTAGGTTAGGTTAGGTTAGGTTAGGTTAGGTTAGGTTAGGTTAGGTTAGGTTAGGTTAGGTTAGGTTAGGTTAGGTTAGGTTAGGTTAGGTTAGGTTAGGTTAGGTTAGGTTAGGTTAGGTTAGGTTAGGTTAGGTTAGGTTAGGTTAGGTTAGGTTAGGTTAGGTTAGGTTAGGTTAGGTTAGGTTAGGTTAGGTTAGGTTAGGTTAGGTTAGGTTAGGTTAGGTTAGGTTAGGTTAGGTTAGGTTAGGTTAGGTTAGGTTAGGTTAGGTTAGGTTAGGTTAGGTTAGGTTAGGTTAGGTTAGGTTAGGTTAGGTTAGGTTAGGTTAGGTTAGGTTAGGTTAGGTTAGGTTAGGTTAGGTTAGGTTAGGTTAGGTTAGGTTAGGTTAGGTTAGGTTAGGTTAGGTTAGGTTAGGTTAGGTTAGGTTAGGTTAGGTTAGGTTAGGTTAGGTTAGGTTAGGTTAGGTTAGGTTAGGTTAGGTTAGGTTAGGTTAGGTTAGGTTAGGTTAGGTTAGGTTAGGTTAGGTTAGGTTAGGTTAGGTTAGGTTAGGTTAGGTTAGGTTAGGTTAGGTTAGGTTAGGTTAGGTTAGGTTAGGTTAGGTTAGGTTAGGTTAGGTTAGGTTAGGTTAGGTTAGGTTAGGTTAGGTTAGGTTAGGTTAGGTTAGGTTAGGTTAGGTTAGGTTAGGTTAGGTTAGGTTAGGTTAGGTTAGGTTAGGTTAGGTTAGGTTAGGTTAGGTTAGGTTAGGTTAGGTTAGGTTAGGTTAGGTTAGGTTAGGTTAGGTTAGGTTAGGTTAGGTTAGGTTAGGTTAGGTTAGGTTAGGTTAGGTTAGGTTAGGTTAGGTTAGGTTAGGTTAGGTTAGGTTAGGTTAGGTTAGGTTAGGTTAGGTTAGGTTAGGTTAGGTTAGGTTAGGTTAGGTTAGGTTAGGTTAGGTTAGGTTAGGTTAGGTTAGGTTAGGTTAGGTTAGGTTAGGTTAGGTTAGGTTAGGTTAGGTTAGGTTAGGTTAGGTTAGGTTAGG